>JAVJIF010033973.1:0-48209 GCA_038442645.1 Agave tequilana
TAAGCCCGTAGGCTGTATAGGTACCTGCAGAACACGTTAGTAACCAAACACAGGCAAATCAATAATATAATAATCTTAAGCACATTCACAAGCTTCATATTGTGCTCCTGAGCTGTGTACCCTCTGCCCCAGTCACCACGAACGCAAAATAATGGGTGACCTACAAAGCGGTCTTTCGGATGATATTTTAGAAGGGATAGAGCATTTGAGGCATAGAACCCCCTATCCAACTACCACGAAACCCTAATGGTAGTGGGCGATGGCGATGGCCTGTTACCCTTGGATAACCGTGAGGGGTCTCTCTCGAGACATCCAATCCCTAAAGGGAAGTTCGTCCTGAGGGTCTTTATCTGCAACCTGCACCACTGTTAGTCCCAATGTCAAAAAATAGATAATTGCAGAAATACGTATAAATACTAGAAAAATACAGAAAATTCCTATAAATACACAGAAATTTCTTAAATACTCAGAAAATACATATAACTACATAGAAAATTTTTAAATGCACAGAAAAATCCTAAAAATACACAAATAATTTCTAAATACACAGAATAATTCTAAAAATATATAGAAACTTCTTAAATGCAGGAAACTCATAAAAATGTGCCCAGATAATTTCTAAAAATTACAGAAAAAATTTAGAAATTCTCAGAACATGAAATATGCATGTACGTGTATAAATATAAGTGTACAGGTGTATATGTGCGCATACGTAACAAGGGAAAAGTACTCGCCTATATCGAAAAATATACCTGATACCACGTGCACATGTGTACATGCATGTAGGCAGCCCAAGGGGATAGCCAAAACTGGTAGGGAGATGAGGGAATTGTGAGGTGTTGTTTTTAGAGAGAGAAAATGGAAAAATGGACTTTTAAGGAGAGAAAATGATGTAGGAGGTGATTGAAGTGGAATTTTGTGATGTGGTAAGTCGTGAGAGGTGGAGAAGAGGGAGAGAACCCTCCCTATAGCTGGCGGCCTAGACATGGAAATGAGGAAGAGAGAGAAATGAGGAGAGAGAAAGATGAGGAGAGAGATTATTCATTTGGGGTATTTTTAAATATAAGAAAAATAGAAAAAATTGTGGGATATAGAGGGAGGTGAGGGAGGCTAGTGAGGGTAGCCGGCCATGGTGGATGGGTGTGTGGAGTGAGAAACTGTAGAAAGAAGTTGTGAAGAGGAGAGAGAAAGTTAGGTGGTTTTGGGTTTTTTAGTGAGAGGAAAATTATGGAAAAAATATAAAGGTTTAGGCCTAGGGATCATATTAGGATGATGGAGAAGTGGCCATGGGGTTATAGGATCTTTGTAGGATTTTTAGAGAGTGAAATGGAGTGTTTTTGGAGCGAGAAATAGAGAGAAAATGATGGGGGAAAGGATGAGTTTGGTTTTGGGGTGATAAGGATGAGTCGAGAGTGTTCTAGAGAGTGGGGGAAGCTTGCATGAGAAGCTAGGAAGGTGGCTTCCATAGGAAGCCATGGAAGTGTGTAGAAACTTGGAGAAAAAAAAAAAGAAAAGGAAAAAAGAAAAGAGAAAGAATTATAAATGTAAAATATGAGATTGTTGGGAGGTTATGTGTAAATGTCTCCTAGAAAATTATTAAAAAAATAAAAATGAGAAAAAATTGAAAAGGATTGAAATTAGAAAGAAAAGAAAAGGAAAACATGAGGAAAGAGAAAATATTTATTAAATAGATAAATAAAATGAAAAATATGGGAATTTTCTAGGACAAATTCTAGGTTCAGTGTAGAAGCTTGTGCAAATATTTCGGGTCAAATAGGGGAAAATATGTACATGAAATGATATAAACAAGACCAAAACGTCAAAAACCGTAAAATGATACGTATTCTGGAATCAGGATATTACACGTAGTGCGTAGTTTCTCTAGTTGGATCTTCGGATAATCTTTGTAACCCTTGTAACTTTGTTAGTTGAATAAGATCTTCTTCTTTCTGTCCCGTATAGGGAAGTTGTCGAACCTTGTTAAATCATTTATCCTCGCTTTCTTTTTGTATTTGTGTTCGTGCCATATTGTTTGGTGATTGACTTGGCATTGGAACGCTGATCTCGGGTGATAGGGGTGTCGTTATTGGGAATTCCTCTGGAGGGCGCAACAAGTGGTATCAGAGCTTCCCAGGTTTGGCTAGGGATTGTGTGTTGATTTCAAGAACATCGTGGTCTGTTCGGCGGAGATCATATATTGATCTCGGAATAGCGTTGGATTGTTCGTTTGGGATTAGATTTGGTGGAGTAGATCGTTCAAAAACTTGTGTAGGGTTTCACTTTGAGGTAAAGTTTCGATCTTTATCTAATTTGGATATGTTTGGTTTTCTGCATTGTTATTGGTGCTTTCTAGAAGATATTTGGCCGAGGTTAATCAGTCCACGGTGAAGACTGTGAACATCCACCAGTCGAAGATCGACGTGGTGAAGTTTGATGATATGAATAACTTTGGCATGTGGAGATGTGAGGTGATGATGAGCTGAACGCATAGAATTTGGAAAACACGTTGCTTTTACAAGAGAATGCAGCAGAGACTTCAAAGAAGAATTGAAATAAGATGAATCGTATGGCGTGTGGCATCATTTAGCTATTGTTTGGCACAAGATACTAAGTATCATGTGATGAACAAGACTTTCACAAGGAAGATTTGGGAGAACCTTGAAAGTAAGTACCCAACGAAAAGCATTGAGAATTGGTTGCATCTAAAGAGGAGGCTATATTGTTTCCAGTTGACAAAAGAAATCTCCATTAGTAATCTCATGAATAACTACACAAGACTTCTTGCAGACCTAACTAACGTGGCTGAGGTTATTAAGGACGAGGATAAGGCGTTGATTCTTTTGAGATCTCTTCCAGGTGAAGAGTATGAGACCTTCATTCTAACCTGATCATTAAGAAAGCATCACTTAGCTACAATCATGTCTCGGCTGCTCTTATGAATCACAAGGTGAGGAGGAAGGACAAGGAATTTTCTTCCAGTAGCACAATAGCATAGGCATTGACTACAAGAGGGATGAGTTCTAATCATCAAAAGGGCAAGAGAGATGTTGGTAAGTCCATGACTAATAATAACAAATTGGAAAAGAACCAATGTGCTTTCTGCAAGAAAGGACATTGAAAGATTGATTGTCCATAGCTCAAGAAGGAGAAGGGACAAAATTAGAGGCAAACTTTGCACAGGCAGATGATGGTACCGATTCTGACTCATCAGAATTCTCACTTTCTATCACCCCTATTGTATTCTATTTTGATTAATATGAGTGGATTTTGGATACGGGTGGTACCTATCATGTTTTCCCCAAGCAGGAGTGGTTTGCTAGTTTTGAAAAACTGGATGGAGGCTTGGTGTCACTCTGAGATGGACACACATGCAAGATTGAAGTGATAGGTACAGTTCGAATCAAGTTCTTTGATGGGATGATAAGTTGAAGAATATGAGATATGTTCCTCAGTTGAAGAAGAACCTTATCTCAATTGGAGTTTTGATGCGCAAGGCCTTTGGGGGACTCTTGGAGAAGGCGTTCTTAAGATGTCCAATGGCTTGTTGGTGGATTTGAAGGGCATTTGATGCAACAACTTGTATTACCTGAAGAGTACTGCAGTCACTGAAACTTTGGGTATTTCAGAATAGTTAGAATGCGATTCTACCGGTTTTGGCAGTAGAAGCTTGGACATGTTGGTTTGCATTCTTTGCAAGCTTTGGCGAAGCAAGAAATATTAGAAGGTGTGTTGAACCTACAACTTGGAATTTGGTGAATGTTGTGTTCTGGACAAGAAGACCAAGGTGAAATTTGGCGTTGTTACTCACCGCTTGGAAGGTCTTCTTGATTATATTCACGTTGATGTTTGGGTCCTACAAAGATTGCATCACTTGGAGACCATCAGTACATTGTCTCTTTTGTTGATGATTTATCTAGGCATTGTTGGGTATACTCTATGAGACTAAGGTTTGAAGTCCTAAATATGTTGATGAAGTGAAAAAAAACTGATAGAGAAATAGACTGGCAAGAAAAATTGATGGAGAAACAGACTAGCAAGAAGATCAAGGTGTCCCAATTTGATCATGTTGGGGAGTGCAAGGATCTATTCATGTAATTTGGCCAGAACAATGGTATTGGTATTCACTTCACAATTGGAAAACATGGGATGGCTAAAAAAATTAACAGTTCCTTGCTGGAGAATTCAATATTTATTGTCTAATGCATCATTAGACAAATTATTTTGGGCTAAGGTATTGGCGTATGCTAGCCATCTAATGAATTGTTTGTCGTTGACTGCGATAGAAGGTAAAACTCTGTTGGATATTTGGTCGGAAGGAGCAGCTCAAGACTATGGTTTTCTGCGGGTATTTGGATATCCGGCCTACTTCAGTGTCAAAAATGACAAGTTGAATCTGCGAGCAAAGAAGTTTGCATTTTTGGGAGTTAAAAGAAACTTGAAAGGTTACAAGTTATGATATTCCAAAAATAAGAAGATCGTGTTAAGCAGGTATGTCACATTCGATGAGGCTTCATTGTTGAAGTCTACGTCTCTCAGCATGTGTAGAGGATAAAGACCAAAGATGTATCACAACGGGTGAAAGTTGATGCTACTCCACCATCTCCAGTTGATTTGGTATCAGTTGGGATCTCACCGAATATGATACCGGGTAAAGACCGCGTAATTGTGTTGGATGCTAAATAGGTTGATTTGTTTGCATCCATAGGAACCAAGTTGAATTCATGAAATTGGATGAAGAAGCATGAATCTTAAATTGGTAAGTTAGATTAGCTCAAGTTGAAGAACGCTGTTCTCTATGGCAATCTAGATGGTGAGGTTCATATGGCTTAGTCGGTTGGGTTCATTGCTGCAAAATCAGTTTCAATTGGTTGAGCTCGTTGGAGCTCTTTTGGATGAACTACGTGTGGCTTTATCCCTTAGGCAGGAGGTACGTAGGCAGCCGTAATGGATTCGTTGGATTCTGGGTTGTTTTCTAGTTGGATTCTAGATTCATTTCTGATCCGAATTCAGATATATTGATTTTTTTCTTCATAGATTCTCTAGATATATAAAGAGGGATATTGTCTCCATTGATGGTAACCTTTTGAGAAAGGTGAATTGTATTGTGAGTTTTAGGGTTAGTTTGTGAGATTTCTATGGCCTAGAGCGTAATTTTTCTAGTTGGATCTTCGGATCTTCTTTGTAACCTTTGTAACTCTGTTGGCTGGATAAGATTTCTTCTCCATTCTATCCAAAGGACATAGGCAAGTGCCAAATGTAATGTCCCAAAATTTTCACACACCAGTTGCATCGATAAAACTGCAATCTGGGCAAGAACTTTAGAGTCGTTATAATATGATACATAACTCAGGCATTTTAAATATGGATATATGGCAGGAAACAAATCATATAGGTTGAAATCTGACATGGTAGAGAAATACATGTCATACACAGAGTGTCTCAACATATGAAAACTAAGACTAAAACATATACAACAATACTCAGGCTCTCGGCCTCAAGGTAATTTACAACATATATAATACCAAAAAAGGATACATGAATATAAAAGGAAAGACTCTTTATAGAGCACACTATCTACCTATTAACAGGAAGATGCTACCAGCATCTTCGTCACTCGTGTCTCTCTCTGGATGCCCTGCAAACAGCCTGAAAAATAATAAATCAATGGGCGCTAAAACGCCAACAAATCTATCATCAAATGGGTACCTTCTGACCATAATGATCCTGAGAGTGACTCAGTACTAGGCCAAGGAGGCAACTAAGGTACACATACATAAAGAAAAAAGAATAGCAAGGTAGTGAACATGATATAATACAATCTTGATAAGCAACAAAAGTGAATGTGCATGGTGCTTGATACACGACAAATTTCTAATAATACCAAAATGCAATCATTCAATACAAATACCACTTGTACAACATGAACTGATAAACACATCTCAAATTCACCATATAAACCATCATTTGCATTCCCCTCATCCATGAATAGCCTCATTCGTAATCCCCATCCAGAGTACCCTCAATCGTAATTCCCTCCATCTATGAATGGTATGCATTCACGATCCCCTAACCCATGAATGTCTATAACACATCCACATATATCATTCGCATATCCTCCATCCACGAATGCAACAGATACGTATACCAGTCGTGTCTACCAAGAATGTATACAATACAAACACACATAAATATCAAGTACACCATTTCATATAAATCATAATATACAAACCACCATATATATGAAATATGAATTTAATTCACTCATCACACCAAGCATGGTATCACTTTTCAATAATCATAATATACAGATTTCCACGATTCTAAAATATAGAATTCAAACAAATTATTCATGTATATACAACTTATCAAGCACATCAGAACATGTATAAATCTCAATTAAAATTAAACATGCTTTCAATATAATTTAGTATTTTAATTCATCTCTTCTATAGATCTTATAAAAATCGCATTTTTATCAATTCACACCACTCTATATTCATATGGGTATGTGCTACTAACTATAGGATGCATATAGACTTAACTTAGCAAAATTTAAGCATGAAAATCAACCACGAAGTCATATTTCTGTTCTTGTGTAAACTCCTAAACATCAAGAACATAATAAGAGGCAACCAAAGGAGGAAGACTTGCCTTGCTGGTCAAGAGGAGTTTTTTTTTTATGAAGAACACTTGAAGAGAATGTCCTTTCCTTGCTATCTTCACGACAAGAGAAAGATCCATGATCTTCTCCTTCAAAATCTCACTTCCTCTCTCTAGCTATTCTCTCTCTTATAGGTACACATAGAGGGGGTGAATAGGTGTACTAGCTGTTGGAACTTAAGTTTTGATGATAACATTTGTGATGAAGATGCATTGGAGCTTATCTCAAAAGCTTATACTGAGTTCTAATTGCTCAAGACTACTAAAAGATATTGGCTTTTTTGTGTATTTTTTATAGAATGTTAAAGCCTTGATCACACACACAATATAGTCTTGTAGTCGACTTATACTCATGTCTAGTCAACTTATATATTCTCTAGTCGACTTACTCCTTTATGTAGTCTACTAAGTCCTTCCACAGATGTATATCAACTTTCTGTTTCTTTATTGTAAGCAGTATTAGTCGACTTACCTATACTGCTAGTCAACTATACAAGTTATAGTCAACTTATACTTTCTACTGGTCGACTAATTATAGTTTTCAGAAACTTATCATCTGTATCAGTCTTGATGTAGTCGACTTGCTCCCTTGACTAATCGACTAACCCAGGCAAAATGTCATACCCTTGTCGACTACCCTCCATACTATAGTCGACTTATAACAGTTTCTGACTATTAAACAATTATTGATTTCTGGTTTTTTATCCAACGTTCTGATATTCAAATTCAAGTTGATAACTTCCCTAACTGACCATAGATTTTACCTATAAATAGGGATGTTGTCCTATGATGTTTACACCAATTCAAGATTATAGTTTTCTGTCCAAACTCTGTTAAAATATTATGTTTTTCAGAAAACTAGTTTCAACTTTCATTTCTTCACACAATTCCTATTCCATTGTGAAGATTTCTGAGAGTCCACCTATAAGAAACCTTGTTCATGATCACATACAAGTTTCAAGGCTTATAGGATTCATTATAATCACTCAAAGAGAAGGATTGTACAAGAGTGTCTTCTTGGTGTAGAAGAGAAGTTGTACAAGGTGTTGTTGTCTTCTTGGTGTAGAGAAGAGTTGTACGGATTTGGCAAAGGTTGTTTTGTCAAGTGGTATACAAGGAGTTGATTTTGCATGTACAAAATCAGGATAAGGAAAATCTCAAGCGGGTTGCTTGGGGACTGGACGTAGGTCACAAGGACCGAACCAAGATAAAATCTCTTGTGTTTGCGTTTGCATTTTTCTGAGATTTATTTCCTTTTCTGCAAGTATTTTATTTAACGCTAATCATCTTTGTTATAGTGTTTGTGTTGACATTATTTTTTTTTAGATCCTACATTTGGTATCAGAGCCCTGTATACCCGTCAACACCTTACATACAAGGATGGCAACAGAGTTTCCTTCGTCGCAATTCAAAGAAGGATATCTACACAACGTCCACCATTGTTTGATGGATCAAACTACAACTACTAGAAGTGTAGAATGAAGATCTACTTGCAATCACTCAACTATGAACTCTGGAACATAGTAGAAGCACCGTACACCAAGCCGACCACCAATTACAATGCGTGGAGTGAAGAACAAATGGAGTCTGCAAACCTTGATGCCAAAAGCAATGAACGCTTTTCTTTTCTGTGCCTTGAACAAAGAAGAATTCAATCGCGTGTCAACAGCCAGATCTGCAAATCAAATATGGCAGATTCTACAGGTAACCCATGAAGGTACTAATAATGTTAAAGAATCTAAAATTTCTGTTCTTGTTCACAGGTTTGAACTCTTCAAAATGAAGGAGAACGAAACAATTTCAGAAATGATTACAAGGTTCATCGACATTACAAACCCCTTAGCATCCCTTAGAAAGGAATACACTCAAGTCGAAAAAGTTAGAAAGATTCTTCGTGCACTCACATCAGATTGGAAGAAGAAAACCACTGCAATAGAAGAAGCAAATGATCTCTCAACTATGTCATTAGAAAACTTTACTGGTAAATTAATGGCATATGAAGTACAACTTGAAGAATGAAAAAGGATGAACAACAACCTCTATCCAAGAAGAAAGTACTTGCCTTCCATACATCCTCAGATATGGATAATTCAGATGATGATGAAGAGGAGATGGCAATGCTCTCAAGAAAATTAGAAAGTTCTTGAAGAAAGGTAAGTTTAATCCTACATGTTTTAATTATAATAAAACAGGTCATATGAAGAAGGATTGCTCATTGCTAAAAAATAAAGGAAAATTCAAGAGCAAAAAGTTCAAAAAGAAGAAAGATTATCAAGCATCATGGGAGAATAGTGATTCATCTTCCTCTGACGAAGAAGAAACCACTGAACATGCCAATGTTTGTTTTTTGGCTCAAGGAGAAGATGAGGTACAATATACTGAATACTTAGATGCATTTCATGAATTATATAATGATCTCAAGAATGAAAAGATGTAAAATAAAGTTTTATCAAAGGAAAATGAAAGACTCATCAAAGAAAATTCATTTTATGTTTCTCAAATTTCTTCTGTAAATTCTCAAAACGATAACTTTGAAAGAGTTATATCATCATTGAAAAAGGATAATGAGAATTTCTTAAAAGAAAATGTTTTGCTTAAAAAAACTATTTTTTAAATTCTAGAATTTCAATTTTAGATAAAGAAATGTCAAGTTTCAAAATAAAGTATGAAGAAATTTTTTAAAATGTGACTAAATTTAATAAAGGAAAAAAATTTAAATGATTTATTGTCATATCAAAAATGTCAAATAATCATTATGGTATTGGATTTTCAAAAGATAAGTTTGGAAAATCTACACATGTTTTTGAAAAGAATCATAATCCACATAATTCTTTTGTGAAAAGAAATAAGGATATTATTTCAAAAAGAATTAGGAACAAATACATGTGGATTCCTAAAAATTTAAGTATTATGGATAAAAATGCTTATATTGCTTCATATATACGTCATGTATGTAATTCTTGAGCTTATATTTGTACTAACAAATGGAAACCAAATTCAAATTAGGTTTGGATTCCTAAAGATTAATTAGTTTTGACCCTATTATGTTTGGTACCATACAAAATGCATTATCTTATAAGTACCATCTAAAGAAAAGTGAATACTTGATTATTTCAATCTATATCATATATATATATGCTATGATAAGCGGGGGAGAACACTTGTTATCTATATCTGTTATAACCCATTTTATGCAGGAGAACACTTGTTATCTATATTTGTTATAACCTGTTCTATGCAGGGGGAGCACATATTTTATAACCTGTTCTCTGCAGGGGGAGTTTTCGTGCACACAACGTGTCATCATCAAAAGAGGGAGAATGTTGGAACTTAGATTTTGATGATAACATTTGTGATGCAAATGCATTGGAGCTCATCTCAAAAGCTTATACTGAGTTCTAATTGCTCAGACTACTCAAGGATATTGGCTATTTTTGTGTATTTTTTATAGAATGTTAAAAGCCTTGATCACACACACAATATAGTCTTGTAGTCGACTTATACCCATGTCTATTCGACTTATATATCCTCTAGTCGACTTACCTTTATGTAGTCGACTAAGTCCTTTCACAGATGTATATCAACTTTCTGTTTCTTTACTGTAAGCAGAATTAGTCGACTTACCTATACTGCTAGTCGACTAATACAAGTTATAGTCAACTTATATTCTTTCTGCTGGTCGACTAATTATAATTTTCAGAAACTTATCATATGTATCAGTCTTGATGTAGTCGACTTGCTCCCTTGACTAGTCAACTAACCCAGGCAAAATATCATACCCTAGTCGACTACCCTCCATACTATAGTCGACTTATAACGGTTTCTGACTGTTAAACTGTTATTGATTTCTGGTGTTTTATCTAACGTTTTGATATTCAAATTCAAGTTGATAACTTCCCTAACTGATCATAGATTTCACCTATAAATAGGGATGTTGTCCTAGGATGTTTATACCAATTCAAAATCATAGTTTTCTGTCCAAACTCTGTTAAAAAATTCTGTTTTCCAGAAAACTAGTTTTCACTTTCATTTCTTCACACAATTCCTATTCCATTATGAAGAATTATGAGAGTCCACCTATAAAAAACCTTGTTCACGATCACATACAAGTTTCAAGGCTTATAGCATTCATTGTAATCACTCAAAGAGAAGGATTGTACAAGAGTGTCTTCTTAGTGTAGAAGAGAAGTTGTACAAGGTGTTGTTGTCTTCTTGGTGTAGAGAAAAGTTGTACAGATTTAGCAAAGATTGTTTTGTCAAGTGGTGTACAAGGAGTTGATTTTGGGTGTACAAAATCAGGATAAGAAAAATCTCAAGCAGGTTGCTTGGGGACTGGACGTAGGTCACAAGGACCGAACCAGGATAAAATCTCTTGTGTTTGCATTTGCATTTTTCTGAGATTTATTTCCTTTTCTGCAAGTATTTTATTTAACGCTAATCATCTTTGTTTTAGTGTTTGTCTTGACATTATTTTTTTTAGATCCTACACTAGCTAATCTAGGACAAATGATGCAAAATTAAAAGCTTAATCGCAAACACACTATGTGTAACCAAGAGTGAGTCTGAATTCCCCGTGAAGGGCTCTGAAGCTACTCCTCTAGATTCCTCTAGACTAAGAGTTGAGGTGCTTTAATAAGCTCTCTTGGTTGAACATAAGTGTGGGCACACACAAACTATATCTAGCTTATGAATATGAACAATGTAAAGCAATGCAAGATATACGAGAGATAGAGTTGAGAGATAGTGGATCAAATGCAAACATTAAGATATGTTTCGAGATTTGAGTCACTGCTCTACGTCCCTGCCTTCACATAGAAGGATTTCCACTATGTCCACACAGGACCTTCCACAAAGGGACCTCCACTGAGGAATTATAATTCAACAACGGGAGTACATAATTTCTCTCCTTAACACAATCACCTCTACACAAGAGGTAAGGCACAAAGCCAAAGTAAAGAAAAAATTTACAACTTGGTGATCCAATGATCACAAACTCTCTCTTGGTGATCTCGAAGGATCACAAACAATTTTCTCACAAAAACAAGATCCTAAAGATAGAAAAAGAATGATAGCTCAAGTGTGAGAAAAACAAAGTATTTTGGAAGAAACAACAAAGAAAAACTCTTGAGAAAAACTTCTTGATAGGTAAGGAAATGAAGAACAAAACTAGAATTCGCAAATATTTGTTTTCTTTGATTTTCTAAAAACTTTGAAACAAATAAAGATAAGAGAATTTTTGGCATAAAAACTTGTTTTGAAAACTTGCTGAAAATACTTGAGAAGATGGAAAAAATTATTGTTAAAAATCTTAGAAGAAAAAAGCCAAGGGAACCCATATTTATAGGATTCCCAAAATATAGTCGTTGGGGGTCCAAGAAGGTCCAGAATGACCTATCGGTCGACCGCCCGGTCGACCGGCCAACGGTCAGATTTCTGATCGTCGGGTTTTCCAGACGATCACCCCAAGGCAATTTTTCTGTCGTTGACCGCCCGGTCGACCGAGGCCAGAACCAGAGAGCTGGTCTCTCTGGTCGGTCGAACGGTCGGTCGATCGGGGCCATTTCTAGAGAGCAGAGTCTCTGGAACGGTCGACCGGCCTAATGGCCAGAGCCTTATGCGTGTCCTGTGCACATTGGTCGACCGCCCGGTCGACCGAGATCTGGTTCGATCAACCGGTCAGTCGACCGCCAGTGGTCTCAGGCTGGGTTTTAGGGTTTGAAAACTTAGTCTTTTAAATACCCATAAAATGTCATAAAATCACTAAAATCTACAAAAATAAGTTCATGTAAGTACTTGAAATACAAATATGTTTGATCAAGGATCTACCCATATTACAAATCTGAACTATTTTTGAGGCATTAAATATTAAGCTTGAAACAAAAAACTGTATTTTCAAAACTCGTTTTATTTTTATCTTCAGGAGTTTTTATGAAGACTTCAAAATAAAAAAACTATTTCTCAAAAACTTGTTCAAATACAAAAATAAGATGTTGAAACACATTTGATGCATAGTGTGTATAAATAGAATCTAATACACATATAAAAAGATATATCTATGTTTTTGACATTAACTCCAAGACTAAGTTTTGTTAAAGAACAAAACTTGAAACACATGAACTTAGAATCATCAAAATAAGTTTTTCTACAATATGAAATAATAATGTATATGGATGAAATTCAACATACATATAAATCATATAAAACTTCTTTTGATTCTATCTATTCATGAAAACAAGGAATATATTCTTGAAAATCCAAAAACCGGTTCAACCGAAACCGAAACTATTGAACTTGTGTGTGTGTACTTGAGCATATCAAAACTAAGCTATCCTTACACAAGATCTAAACAAAAACTAAACAAACCGAAGTCTTCTTGTAGAACTCCTTCTCCAAGCCGACTCGATCCAAACTTGATCTAAAGAAGTTAGATGCGATCGTTGTGATGTGAGCTCTTGAATCAACACTTGTTTACTTCAACACTTTGACTGTGAATCTCTTGTTGAAGTCAAATTTCTACTAAGATCTTGATCAATATCTGAAACTTATTAAACACAAGATCATTAGCAAACTAACCTTCATAAGTTGTCATCATCACAACTAAGGTAAAGGGCCTCTGGGCCAACAATCTCCCTTTTTTGATGATGACAAAACTTATGAGGTTATATATGTATTAATTAAGGATAAGCTTCATAGAATCTCCCCCTTAACACATGCATATGAATAAAACAATAAAGATATGCAATGTAGCTCAAGATACCAAAAAATAAATATATATATATATATATATATATATATATATATATATATATATATATATATATATATATATATATATATATATATATATATATATATATATATATGTATATATATATATATATATATATATATATATATATATGTATGCATAAACACTTCATAAAACATGTATATATAATCCTAAATCCTTCTCCCCCTTTTTGTCATTCATCAACAAAGGGGCGAAGATAAAAAAATAATACCAACAAAACAATTTTAAAATAAAATTTTGATATCAATAAAAATAATCAATTGAAAAAAACTAATTCAAAGTGAAACAACCTTTTTACTAATCGATACCAATAGAAAGACATGATATCAATCGAAAGTAAAAACTAAATTTTTAGGTAAACACTAGAACCATTTTACAATAAAGATACCTAATTGAGAATAATACCAATTAAGATTATTGAAACCAATATTGAAAATGTTAGCATATACCAAAACAAAATATTTTTCATCATAAAAGTGGGAGTAAGATACCAATTGAAAATAAAACTAATTGAAAGAAAACAGAAATTTTCTCTCCCCCTTTATGAATACTAATAATAACAATGCATAATCTTGTAAAGATATCAATTGAAAAATAATTGACATTAAAAACTAAATCAAGCTTAACAAGAAATAATTTGTGCTAAAAATAATGGCATATATGTTTAAAGCATAATAAAACATCTATTGTATGTATCAGAGCAATATAATGTTAATTTAGATATGATCCATATATATATATATATATATATATATATATATATATATATATATATATATATATATATATATATATATATATATTTATATATATATATATATATCATATAATAATAGATATGATATATATATATATATATATATATATATATAAATATATATTGAAAACTTGAGTATATAAAATGAATTTTCATTGAAAATTATGTATATCTCATAGCTACCTCCCTTTCATAAACATGTTTAAATAGATTTTCAATGTAAGGGTATACAAGGCATGGTCGCCCATCCAACTGCCCTTTGAAGGTAGGGGTTTTCAAAAATAGGATTTGAAAACTCTACCAAATTGAAGAATAACGAGACTAGTTTTATGATATTTTTGAAAACTAGTACAAAATCCTTCAAGTAAGGAATAAAACAAATATATATTCCATGAAAGTATGCTAGATAGACAATAATTGACACTCAAAGTTTATAAAGCACAAAAGATTCTCATGAATCCAAAATCATGAGTAAACAAGATGATGTAGAGTACAAGAATCATATAAGAAATATATACATGGAAATAAGACAATTAAGCTCAATAGAAATTCCTTAAAAAAATGAAAATCATCAAAACTTCAAAAACTAAATAAGCTTCAAGGTATATGTATGTTTTGTCGAAACTAAAAGTATATATACATATCCCAAATATAAATGAGTCCATATTAGAAATTTGCATGAAGGCAAATGACTCTAGGATAGACATGTATATCAAATAGTTTTAGACAAAATTAACATATACATGAAGCTAAACACAATTTTTTTTAAAACATGTACAAAAATAGGGAATACAAGTTAAAATGTAAGAATCATCAAAACAAGATTATACAAGTACATCTAATGAGTACAAATGAGTAACAAAGCACAAACAAATAATAATCAAATGTGGCTCACTAGTTGTACAAGTATAAACACAAGTTTTAATAAAAGTTACATCTAAACATGTAATAAAACATGAAGTGCAAAACATAAACAAACATGATCATTAGGCTAAGTGCGCGTTCTATTAGAACTAGGATATACATATTAGTTAAACAATAGTAAGAACACAAAAATATGAATCCATATAAATATGGGTGCATCTCAAAGACTATCTATGTATATCAGATGTCTAATTAACCTTGCATTTAACATAATGAGCATGAAAATCGATAATGCTAAAATATCAATATTAATGCATAAACAAAATAAGGAGTTTGAGATAGTTATCAAAACAAATAGAACTAGTCTCTAGGT
The DNA here is from genome assembly GCA_038442645.1 of Agave tequilana. NCBI lineage: Eukaryota > Viridiplantae > Streptophyta > Magnoliopsida > Asparagales > Asparagaceae > Agave > Agave tequilana. The sequence goes on from JAVJIF010033973.1 coordinate 15,445, forward strand.
CTCCAAACCATGGTGGTTCTCCTACCTAAACATCCCTTGAAAGTGATGCATTCATAGATATGATCTTTGAGTTAGAAACGCGTCCACCATCAAGGCACCACTACTCTCATGTCTTGTGAGAGCTCACACCTACAACAAAAAAATAGGGGTGGATTTTAGTACCCATACTTTCTTGGGTCCATGAGGGTTAGCACCTTTCCTAACCCAAACAAACTTATTTACAAAATTTGAATTATGTATTATATCATAACAAAATTTTACAAGGTGGCCCGTACGTCCACAATGTATATAAGTGTACACATGAGCATACATGGTGTCATGTGTGTGATCATGGGAAGCATGTGTATGTCGTGGTTTGTGTGCATGAATAACCAACGCGAAACCTGATTTTATTTTTTAAAAAAAAGTTCTCGTCACAGCTGCTCCGGGGTCGTTCTAATCACTGTCATGGGGCTGTTCTCAACAGCAACAACCATAACAACAACAACCACAACACCTCAAGATCACAACCATTCTCAACAACAACAACCACAACCATCCCCCTTGCCTTTATATGTGAGTTTGAACATTTCTCTGGATTTCCCTTAATGTTTAAATCATGAACATATTGTCTTAGGCCTAGAGCTCACTGTGGTACTAATGTTTGTAAGCTCTTGATTTCAAAAAAAACAACACAGATGGAACTGATTCTGCTGTTTTCAAGATATATGTCTTTGTAATTCGCATATATGTTGTCATTCAACTCTTTATTAGTGCGTTAATTCGAATACGATTCTGCAACCGCCGGACAAAGCCATGTGATCGTTGGTCTATTGTGAGGCTTATTAAGTAGATGAACCAGGTCTTTCCCCTATTTTTTGTGCCCGTTAGATTTCTGGCTTTCTATCTGAAGATCTCTGTAAAATTCAATGCCTCGATGGTCTTTTCTTTTAATATTACTCCATGATGCTATTTGTAAATCTTTCTGTTGTGAAGGAACATTAATATGTTGGCCATGAATGTACAAAAGGACCGGAGACTATACAAAGTAAACTCCCCCCGCCCCCCCCCCCCCCCCCCCCCGGGGGTGTGTGTGTGTTATGTCATGTTTGATTATTACACATCTATGCTGGAGTCTCTAGCAAATCAAATTTTCTTTTGTGAACGATTTGTTATTCTTATCTCTTAATTTACGAATAGTTTGCTATGTGTGTATGACCATTGCTTATTTGTGGAGTTTTTCTTTATTACAATGTGTTAGCTTGGAGATTCATCTATTGATTGTTTGCACATGAAAAGAGTAATCTTGTTAATTCATGAATAAAATTTTGATTTCTAATGGTTTTCTATGTTTTGGTTTATGATCCTCCTGCAAATTTGAAGCTTTTCGTTTTTGTTATTTTATTGCCACTTTAATTTAGACAAACATAAGGCCATTGTTTCCCTAATTTTTTGTTAAAGATCTAAGTAGAAGTTGATATACATTTTTCTTATATTGTCACTATTTCTCCAAAATGAGTTTGATTTAGTATTACATAAAACTTAAACTTATTGAATTACATACTTATTTTATAGAGTTATATAGATCATAGTCAAGGGATGCGGAAATGACATGTAGTTAATATGAAGGGGTTATCTACTTTGCTTTGTTTTCTGGACTTTAAATTAAACTTCCTTATTGGCATATCATATGTTTCTAATAGATTATAAATTGAAAAGATACAGTAACGATTGTCTTCTTCAGCAACTATGAAGGTTGTGCAACTTCCTTTCTCACATCAGTTAAATTTAGCTCTCGTGGTGGTTCTGATATTGTTTGTTGTTTTTAATTCCTTTTTCAGTTCACTTCCATGTGATGAACCATAATTTGTACCGTTGGAGATCTCTTTGCCGACTTGTGGTTTTTAATTTATTAGTATATTTTTTGGATAACAATTTGCAATTTCAGGTATATGCTATTTTGGCTTGTGATATTTTCTGCAAAGTTTTCATTTGCCTACTTTCTCCTGATAATTGGCACATATTTGCTTTTAGGCATGTTTTACTTGTCGACCTATATGTGTTTCACTTTGCTTTTATACAAATTGAACAATTGGTTTCACCATAATGAAAACTATTGTTAATTTCGAGAGCACATGATATTCGTGAATGACTTTGTATCCACGAGTGAGTAAATGTGTTTTACATAACATGGCAGTTTAGGTTGGTGACTATGATAAAATGTTTATATCCTTTGGCTTCTCTTGCTTAAACTACATATTAAAATTACTAATGTTATAGTTTTCTTCAAGTCTCATTGAGCTCAATCTGAATCGGTTCAGTTGCAGTTTAGATCTTTCGAGGGCTATTTTGAGTTTATTTCAAGCCTGAATTGAGCTGTTTTTAAAGTAGTGGATTCGTGAAGATCAGATCAACGCGTCTACAGCCTTCATATTCAGCTTCGAGCTTTAATTATCTACCAGATTCAGCTCAGCACATCAGCGCACAACAGTGCAAAAGCTGTTTCTCGCTCATTCGGAGTCCGCTTTGAGCTTTGTTCGAAGCGTTGAGTCCGTAACTGAGTCCCAGAGCCAGGGGAAAGATTTTACAGCATTGGAGTAACATAATGGTAGTGATTTTTGAGTAAATTCTAATCTTTATACACTGAAAGTTTATTCATGAAATTTTACTTTTATGGAAGATATTAAATACTGACATTGATGACAGGAAAGTTGAACGGAATATGTACATGGCTATCCCGTATTTTCAAGGTTCTAGTGACCATTATGAGTATGAAAATTGAGAAAATTATTTTGAATCTTTCTTCAGTTATTTCTCCCTGACATCTGAGCTGAAGTGCCGACATACCCAATGAAGCTGGTTAGAGAGCTTACTGGTGGTGGGCAGACAATTATATAATTTGTCATGTTGATTTATCTTACAGGATTTTTTTATACTCGATGTGCTCCACACCTGCTTCATGTATCTAAGGCAGATTGCAAATAGCCTAATGTTGAGTATGTGCCCGAGCTTGAGAGGCCACAATTTAGCAGTCTAGTCTCTGAATATAAGAAGATTTAAGAAAATATAGTTGCAAAGGTTATTGCAGATCCAGAGTTTTCACTCCTTGTCGAGACAAAAGTTGTTGAGGGGTTAAAGCCAAAAGTGTTGAAGCTGCAGAGCTAGAGTCAGAAATGAAAGTGTCAGAAGTTGAAGAGCTTCCTGATAGTGCCATCTTTAGCAGTTATGAAGGTCTCATTATCCTTAAGATCACCTTCTACAAACCATTGTAGATCTTTCTACGGAGGCAAGATCACATGAGATCATGTTAGTCATAGTTTAAAGTGAAGTCAGTTCAGTTTTCTTTATAGATGATTCGCATCTGTTTGCTATTTGTGATTGGTTCGACATACCATCCTTCATATCCGATCTGTCATGAAAACCATCTCCACCTCCACTATCCTAGTTCAGCTATGACACACAGTGTTGCTTTCCTGACTACCACCATAGCCCGATTGGGATGCTTCGTAAGGGAAGCCCTCACTCGACAAGGTCGAGTTTCTCATACCCCAGGGAAAATGATGAGGAAATCACCAGTTGCTAGTCATTTTTATGATTTAGTTTATTTTTAAGATAGTTGTCTTTTTCTATGTGGGTGTTTAGTACTACGTCGATTATCTCCTAGAAGTGCTATTTTGTAAAATCTATAAATAGGCAACTTTATTATCATTAGATAATGAATGAATTAAAAGTTTCAGTTAAAATTTCAAAACTCTTGAGTTTTTGAGATTAGGTTTGAAGCCCTTAGTGTAAGAGGTGCGAAGCCCAAAACATATCCGGTTCTTATTTGTATTTCTTAAATCCTAATTTCTCTTTTCTAATTTCTAATTAAAACCCTAGTTCTCAATTTCTTTGTAGTTTGAAAGTGATTGTGATCCTCCCATTCTACATCACTAACATATGTATACAACATAGTGAAATGCTTCATAATGATGATTTCTCCGTATCTCCAAAAAAAGGAACAAAAATTAAAATTTTGTCTTATCGATTCACTCTCTCTTTTTTGGGAGTTATTGGCCAATCTACTGATAAAATGCTAACTTGAAATCTCATTTTCTTTGAGTTTCTACCAAGAAACAAAAGATAGTGCATCATCGACAAATGGTGATCATGTTCTTTTCTCAACTATTTGTAATATTATTTTATCTCATCTATAAATTTAAATTCTCAATCGTGACTTATTTGGAGACATTCCCATCTCTTTCAGTGTGCTTGCTTGATATGAAGTTTAAAAGGTTGACAGTTTTTTTTATATTTATTATCAAAATAAGAAAGTCAATATATGTACTTTTTAGATTTTGAAGGTAGGGTATTCAGTTGATTCTCCTAAAGCATTTAAAGATACATTTACATGAGGTTAATTATGTGCCACTAATTAAGGATATAATTTAAATTATATTTTCACCGCAATTAAATATCATTAATTTACTTAAGTGTGTTAAAACTTTCAGGATGAAACTACAATTCATTAATTAATGAAGGTACATGCTTGAATTCTTGAAGTATTTTTTTCAAATTATTATATACTTATATTTTTTTTCACAATTTAATAGGAAAATGTAGATTTCATGTTATTTGTGTTTGTATGTTTGCATTACATGTTTGTGTATATATATTTATTGATACATACACCAAAATATACATATAGAGACAACATACATATATATGTTTTAATACATAAAAACGTGCACATATGATTATTCGTGTTTGTGTGTGTATGAATGTGTGTGCGTGCGTGCATACATGTATCCATGTATTTGCATGTATCTAAGTATGTGTATGTCTGTATGTATATATGAATATGTGTTTGCGTATGTATCAAAATATGTGAATGTATCTTTATATGTGTGATGAATAAGTAGATACATACACAACAAGCATAGACCTACATACACGTATAGACACGCGCGCACACGTAGATATACACACATACGCATACATATATTTGTGTGTGTGTTTGCACACGCGCGAGTATATATATGTTTCTACAAACATATGTATATACAGTTTTCATTATCAATCGATTCTAATATTTTGTGTAATATCATGTCGAGTTTCACGTAGTTGATACGATATATGCTTGACCCTCTAATAAAGGCTCACATTGGGGCCGATACTTTCGATATTATCAATATTTATAAGGTATTAACGGTATTGATACTAAATTAAGTGGTCGATTCCGTGATTTTATCCATAAGTATGCATGTGTGTATGGATGTGTGTATGTATTTATGTCAATACCAACATACATACACAGACACACACAAACACGCATACACGTACTGTCTTGGCCACGTGCAAATGTACATGTTCATAACATAAAAAATGTAAGAAAAAATTATTAATAAGGTGTAAAAAGATAAATATTAATATTTATATCATACAAATTTAGTTTTATAAATAAAACATATACAAATATCAAGCAAAATAGAGAGATAACATATTATGACTCTTTAATGATATTTTATAAATAACACTTACTTTTAAAATATATTCACTTAAAATTATTGATATTTTTCATACCTATAATATAGTATTTTCTTGTACAAATATGATTTAAGATCAGAGTTACTTAAGAATAAGTTAGGGAGAGCGAAATTGGTATTTAAAATAAATATGTTTAGTAAATACTATATTGGTTATATTTGCACTAATTTCATGTGTTAAGTTTTAAGAATATATCATCAAGTTGTATTTGAGTGTATAAAACATAAAAATTAGAAATTTGAGTACTAAGAAAGTTGATCACTAATGTAACTATATGGGTAGATAAATAAATTAAAAATCATTGTGGGCACAGAAGTAATTTACTTGTAACCAACAATAAGTTATCACAAATATTGGGTACATGAATAATTTTCTTGTACCTAACGACACATGGAATCTAACCCTTTTCGGAATTTAATGTGGGCCCTAAGCGTTAAAAAATAAAATTAAAAAAATCAAAGAGGTGCGAGAGCGAGAGAATAATTAAAGGCAGAGAGATTGTGAAATGAGGGAGCTTATAAAAGAGAAAAAAGGGAATAGGAGGGGCCCACAAAATGGAGAAAAAGAAGGAATAGTAGTCTGTCGCCCACAGCCGGCTACATACACATTCTTTGGTTATATAATATATATATATAATGAGGAATATGAACATTAGGTGTCATTTAAGAGAACTCTCTTAGATGGCGCTTAAAAACTCTAATCTTCTGGTGATTTTTGAAAGATTCGACTGCACATATGATTTTCGTGTACTAAGATGTATACTTATAAAAAATTACACGATTTGGAGTTTGGTTGCCATTTTATCTTTAATTTGAAGCTGGTTGTCATGTGAGAGAACAGTGACATAAAGAAAGAGTCCACTCATTGGATTCTCACTCCGCAGAAAATATAAAATATGGTGAAAAGGGAGGAGTCTTAGCTAGAGATGAATCCAATGAACCTATACCTTTTTTACAATGTTATCAATGTCTGCTAGTGATCATTTTTAAAGCTAGATAATCTATAAATGTCTTTGAGAACTCTTTTTAAAGCTTTTTTAAACAAATCCATACTTAAAGCTATAACATATGTACTATCTATCAAGTAGAATAAGAAAATTTGTGTTTATATGCATAAGTAATTTAAGATTAAGAGTAATTACTATGTACCAGTTAGAATGAGATTCTTACCTTTAGAAGAGTAAAATATGGCCCAGTTCATTGGATCGTTAGCTAGAGAATAATACAAAATGTCTTATAGCTGAAAATCTATCAATGTTTGCCATTTATCTTTTTTAAATCCTCTTTATTTATTATATGAGTACTGTCTATAAGCTAGAATTAGAATCTTTATCTATTTTTAATTAACTATTATCTGTTAAGAGATATTGCTGTTGTATCCTTGTTCCATGCTTTTTGTATAGTAATATGTTATATGCTTAAGTAATTTAACTTAAGAGTAACAACTAACTATTAGTAAAGTCTAGTCTTGAGTTGAAATTGCAATTCGGTTTATTCTATTAATAAGTTTCAAATGATTTGATTTTCAAATTATGGCAAGAAGGTATTATTGGTGAGAATCTATCTTGAGGGAAAATTTATACCAAACCACAATAAGCATCCTAAGGGTATGGGAAGCCTTAGTGAGGAAGTTAAGATTGGCAAGTCAAGGTGTTTAACTATAAGAAGCTTGTTGCTATAATACATGACTTAGGGTATAATGAGTTCTATATGTTATCAAAAGCATGAGACAAGGATTATGACTAGATGGGGCGTGTGAAAGATGACAAACAACTTAAAAATGTCCTTCTAAGTAACAATAAGAAGCTTGTTGACTTGTATGTTCTGGAAAGAGATAAATTTTTTGGATAGAGAATGAGAGTGAATACAGTGGAAGAATATGTACAGGATGCTGAAGACAAATGTGATGCTGATGATGAACAAGGGGGTGATGGTGATAAGAGAACATCATAGAAAAAAGAAGGTAATAAATAAGAATTTGAAGAAATTGAAGAGGAAAAAAGCAGTGATGAAAGGCTTATAAAAGAAGATATTAGAAAGTTGATTCAGACGAAATTTGAGGATAATAAAAATGATGAGAACACCAGTGAGTTGCCTACTCATGAAGAGAGCACCAATGAGCTAGCTACCTAGTCATGGCGGTCCACTCTTATTTAAGATAATTACTTTTATGTAAGGTCCAATTGGCATTACCACCATTATTTAAGATAACATTTTTGTATTCTTTGTGATGTAGGAATTACTGGAGGCTTTGTAAACAAACCCAAAAATATATATAAGGGTAATAATAGACAAACAAAGAAAGTGTATTGAATTAATAGTTAGCTTAAAGTCAGAGTAATGTAATTATCTTTTGCATGTCTGGCATGAAAGTGTACTAGATATCATGCCTCACATCCGGTGCTCACACAAGCATCCAAAGAACCAACTCTAGAATTCTTTAGTTTCTTTTGTTAGCACAACAATAGCTATAGGATACACTTATTATTTGCATCCCTATTTGTTGCACTCGACAACACACCACCAACTTCTGTGTTCTGTTCGTGACTACGCAACTCATTGTTGTTCTCTTCATGACCAGCTCATTGTTGTTCTCTTCATGAGTAGGCAGGTTATGGAGATGGGTTGGGAGAAAGAAAAGAAAGAAAGAAGAAAGAAAGAAGGAAAAGATTCCAAAAAATATAATATTATATTAATATCGGAAAATATTGACTATTCTAGAAAAATCCCAAAAAGTATTCGGAGGTAGAAAACATCACTCTGAGAAATAATATAAAATTGGCTTTTAGAAATAAAATCTCATTTTCAAATTAAAAATCCTAGAATTAACCGGTTATACCGGCCAACACCAAATTCGACCGAGTTTAATAATTCAGAAAAATCTCCAAAATATATATTAAGGGTGAAAATATGATTCTAAAAATTAATGTGAAAGCGAGTTTTATAAATTCAACTCTGTTTCTAAATTAAAACTCTTAGAATCAACCGGCGATACTGGTCGACACCGATCTTGAAGATTTTACAGAATAATTCTGAAAATTTCCAGAAAATTATAAAAATTTTGAATATTAGAAAATAATATTTGAAACTGAAATTGATCAAATATGACTATCAGAAAGATCAAATCGATCAATATACTAGGATTGGGTCCCGGTTCAGACCAGGGTTGACTCCGAGTCCACGAATCCGGATCCAATGAAAAACAATTGCATAAATAATCATAAAACAAAAACAAATACGGGAAGTACATCGAAAAATATGATCGAAAAATTTGAATATGTATCTAAGTATATATTTCGAGAACGGGGTGTTACAGTTCCACCGCCATTCCCTTCACCGCCTTCTCTTTCTCCCCTTTAGAATCTATTTCTTTCTCTATCTCACTTCAACTCTCTAACTCTCTCTTTCTCCATCTCACCCTCCCGCTCTCTACATAATATCTCACTCCCTCTTCTTCAATCCACCACCAAAACCAACCGGCCATCATCACCACCGCCGGCCTCTAACTTCGGCGAGCTCCCACATGGGCCATACTCCGGCCAAGTCTCCCTCTCCTCTTCTTCTTCTTCTTCTTCCACCTCAATTCCACCTCCTTCATATTCTTCCTCCTCTTAAACCCATCACCCAAATACATAATTTCCACCAACTCCTTCCCATATTCCACCACTGTTTCTTCCCTATCTCCTCTCCAACAAACCACCATCACCACCTTCACCACCATACTCACCAATTTTATCATCTTCATCATTATCACCATCCCCTTCATCACTACCACCACACCCCCACGCCCTCTCTTCTCCTCCTCCACCCAAGTCCAACCGGGGCTCAGCGCCGTCGGGCCTCTCCGCCGCGTCACCGGCCTACGACCGCGCAGCCAATCAGCTTGGCGGGCCACCTCCCCTGCTCCATCTGTACAAAAATAACAACAACAACTAAGCCATTTGTCCCAAGTATTTGGGTAGGCTACATGAACCAAAAGAGAATTACGCCAGATCGGGTACATGGATCAACTTTCTCCACTCATTCCTATCGAGCAATATGCCTTCATTAAGATCTTTAGCCTTTATATCTTGTTGTATAACCTCCATCCATGTTTTCTTCGGTCTCTCCTGCGCTTGCTCTACTCGTCGGACTGGTGCATCTGTAGGTCTATGTCATACATGAACAAACAATCGTAGGCGATTTTCTCTCATCTTCTCTTCTATAGGGGCTATGATTATCTTAGTATAAATATCCTTATTTCTCACCTTATCTCTCCTCGTGTTGCCACACATCCAACGAAGCATGCGCATTTCCACTACAATGATCTCCGCTACATCCCTGCTCCCTCTGTAATATCCCTAATTTGTAATACATGATTTAATATATGTATTAGTATTCTAATAAATATACATAATTTGTGTTAATAGATAACTTGATTATTTATTTAGTTTGAGTTATTATTTTTAATTGTTAATGATCACCAATATTATTATTAAATTGTCATTAGTAATAGTTGTTATTATTATTATTATCTCATGTGGGTTATCATCACTGATTGTGATGAATCTCTATTATAATTATTATTATTTTAAGTTGTTAATATTTAAGTGCTATTGATTTTTTATTATTATTTAATTTTTTTCTTCCAGCCCAAAACCCAAGCCCCTCTCTTCTTTTTGCCCATGCCTATTTCTTTTTTTCTCTATTTCTTCTTTCTTTTTTGGTCCGAACCCTTAGCCCAAGGCCCAGCCCATCTCCCTCTTTCTATTTTCCCTATTTTTTCCTTTTTTCTTTTTGCAACTGGCCCAAGAAACACCATCACCCTTTCCCTATATATATATATATATATATATATATATATATATATATATATATATATATATATATATATATATATATATCCAAACATCATCTCATTTTCCTCCTTATCTCTCCACAGCCAAAAAGAAAACCCTAATCTCACCTGCCGACATCTCTTTCTCTTTCTCGTTCTCCATCTTCATCTTCATCTCTCCACCTCCTTCTCCTCTACCTGCACTTCACTGCATAATCCCCCATCCTCAAAGCAACCCCTCCACGCCATGGCCAAAACCTCCACAATGACCTCCGGCAGCCCGCGCGTGCCCGGGATCGCCACCCGGCCTTCTTCTCCTCTCTACCATGCTCTGTCTCCTCCCATGACAGCTAAGGACCACCTTCCTCTGTGAGCCCATGTGCCATCTTCTCCGGTGAGCCGGCGCACATCCCTTTGGCAGTGCCTCCTTCTCCCTCGCCCGGATCCCATAGCAGCACTCGGATCCCCCTCTCACGCATCCAGCCCTTGCTGAGCGTCTGCGCGCACCATCGACAGCCCCCGAAGCTCCTCGGCCATGATCCCAAGCGCCTCCCATGTCGATCTTCTCCCCCTCCATGCTGCGGTGCTCCGATCTATACCGCCGTTGAGCTCCGCCATGCCACCATACGCGAGCGCCACTAGGCCATGCAACCTCCCTCCCCCATGCAGCATGCGTGAGTTGCCCTGTTCCCTTTCTCTATGTGAATTATGTATGTGTGTGGTGTATGCGTATCTCCCTCTTTTCTCTCTCTCTCTCTGTATTATTATGTTATGGTGTATTAATTTTTATGTGATGAATCTATTTGTGTGGTTTGTACATGTGTAGTGCGTGTTAAATTATTTATGTGTCACGAGTGTATGTTATTTGGGTGTTTTGAGTGTCGTGTGCATGGAATGTATGCATGTATATTAATGTATATAGGTGTGTGTTATTTGTGTGGATGTATGGGTATGTATGTATTTGTGTGTGGTGTTATGATTAGTGAGTGTATATATATAAGTGTATATATATATATGGGTATGCATGTGTTATTTGCATAGATGTGTGTACTTTTATATGTATGATATGGGTGTACACGTATGTGTATGCATGTGTGTACATGTATATATGTGGTGTGTGTATGTATACAATGTATGTTCGGGTAAGTTCATGTGTGTTTGATTGCGCGTTGCAACGATTCGGACTTGTTCGTGCGATCCGGACCTGTTGTGGGTGAAATTACACCTAGAGGGGGGTGAATAGGTGTAAGGCTAATCTAATGACAAATGATGCAGAATTAAAAATTAATTGCAACACACTTAGTGTAACCAACGAGTGTAGCCGAATTCCCGGTGAAGGGCTCTGGACTATCTCCTCTTAATTCCTCTAAATAAGAGTTGAGGTGCTATATGAAGCTCTCTTGGTTGAACACAAGTATGGCACACAATCAAGCCCAAGCATATAAGATATGAATGATATGATGCAATGCACAAAGTAAGAGAGAGAGTTAGAGAAAGTGGATCAAACGCAAACACAAACATATGTTTCGAAGTTCGAGCACCCAGCTCTACGTCCCCGCCTTCACACAGAAGGATTTCCACTAACTCGTCCACACAGGACTTCCCACACAGGGAACCTCCACTAAGAATTTGGGCAAATACAACTTGGGAGGACACAACTCCTCTCTCAACCAATACAACATCTCACTAGAGGCAAGGCACAAAGCCAACACAATATCAACCTCACAAATGAGGGATAAGGCACTAAGCTAACACCAACAACAATCACCTCTCACTTGAGGGATTCCAACTCAATCTCCACTTCTCACTAGAGGGATACAAACACCACTTCCACAATCATCTCTCACTAGAGGGATATCAACACAATCACCTCTCAATAGAGGGATATCACAATGAATGGAAGGTTATAACACTTGGTGGTCTCTCTCAGCCACAAACCACTTCTCTCACAAAACAATGATCCTATAGATTGGATAGATAGATAAGCTCAAGTGTGAAAAAAACAAAGAGTTTGGAAACCAAAAACACAAAGAAAAACTCTTGGGAAAACTTCTAGAATAGATATAAAATGAAGATAAAAAACAATCCCAAAAACTTCTCCTTTTCTTGATTTTCCAACCTTTTAAAAACAAATAAAGATCAAACTTTTGGCTCTAAAAACTCTTTTAAAAACTTGTATTAAACACTGAAAGAATAAGAATTTTTGCTCTTGAAAAACTTGTTTAAAACAGCCAAGGGAATGGGGTATATATAGGCCCAAACCAAATCTGCCCGTTGGCAGCAGCAAAGGGCAAATTTGTCCTTCCGGTCGACCGGCTGGTCGACCAGCCAACGGTCAATTTTCTGACCATTGTGCTCCGGTCGACCGCTCGGTCGACCGGGCCTGGATCCAAAGAGCAACGGCTCTCTGGCCGGTCGATCGCCCGGTCGACCGGAGCTGGATACAGAGAGCAGAGCTCTCTGCCGTCGACCGGGGCCATTTCCAGAGAGCAGAACTCTCTGGCGGTCGACCGCCCGGTCGACCGGCCCACCAGCCTGGCTGCGTGCACGTCCTGTGCACGTCAGTCGTCCGGACCGGTCGACCAACCTCTGCCCGGTCGACCGGTAGACAGCCAGTCCAGCCAATTATAGGATTTAAGAACTTGGGTTTTTATCTTTAATTAAATCCCATAAAATCTCATAAATTTCATAAAAATCAGTTCTTATTAGATCTTTGAAATAAAAATATGTGTGATAAAAATTCAACACATATTTCAAACAATTTGAACCATTTTTGTGTTCTAGAAAATTTGCCTTAAACCAAAATCTGTATTTTCTAAAACTTAAATTTTTGAAATGAAAAATCGTTTTCTCCAAAACTCATGCAAATACAAAAACATGATATTGAAATAACTTTTAAGCATGTTGTATATGGATATAATCCAATATACATGAAAGATATATATCTATGTTTTTGACTTGAAAACCAAGATCGATTAAACCGAAAAACCAAAACATGAAACTTTAAACTAGTGTGTGTATTGTGAACTTGAGCATATCAACACTATCTACCTTTAACACAAGATCTAAACAAACTAAACACAAACCGAAGTCTTCTTGTTGAGTGTCGTGTCCAAGTTGACTCGATCCAAACACAATCCAAATGAGCTTGACTCCAACCGAGTGCTAGATGCGATCTTTGAAAGTACACCTAGAGGGGGGGTGAATAGGTGTACGGCTAATCTAATGAACTAAATGCGGAAATTAAAACTTAATTGCAACTACACTTAATGCAACCAACGAGTGTAGCCGAATTCCCGGTGAAGGGCTTTGGACTAACTCCTCTTGATTCCTCTGAATAAGAGTTGAGGCGCTATATGAAGCTCTCGTGGTTAAGCACAAGTGAGGCACACAAACACACAAGCATGTATATGATATGGCAAAGTAAAGCAATGCACAAAGTAAAGAGAGAGAGAGAGTAAGAGTCAATGGATCAAACGCAAACAACGAGATTTGTTTCGAGGTTCGAGCACCCAGCTCTACGTCTCCGCCTTCACCCAGAAGGATTTCCAATCCACTAACTTGTCCACACAGGACTCCCACACAGGGAACCTCCACTGAGGATTTGGGACAATACAACTGGGAGTTCACAACTCCTCTCTCCAACCAATACAACCTCTCACAGAGGCAACACAAACACCACCTCACACAAGAGGGGTAGGCACCTAGCCAAACAACCACAATCCACCTCTTCACTAAGAGGGATACAAATCCAACACAACTCCACCTCTCACTAGAGGGAGCAAACCACAACCTCAACCTCTCACTAGAGGGAGCTAACCACCACTCCAAATCAACCTCTACACAAGAGGGATATCAACAAAGAAGGAGGGTTACAACAAGGTGGTATTTCTCAACCACAAACACCTTTTTCCACAAAATAAAGATCCTATAGATAGGATAGAATGATATGGCTCAAGTGTGGAATACAAAGAGTTTAGAAATCAAAAACTCAAAGAAAAACTCTAGGGAAAACTTTAGATAGAATAGAAAGTAAAGATCAAACCAATTCCCAAAGATTTTTCTTTTCAAATGATTTTCCAACTCCTTTTAAAAACAAGATAAAGATCAAATCTTTAAGCACTAAAAACTCTTTGAAAACTTGCTGGAAGATGTAAATTTTTGCTCTAAAAATCCTTAACCAAAACAGTCCCCAAAAGCCCAATATATAGGGCTAGAGAAAAACTAGCCGTTGGGGCTGTTTTTCAGCCCAGGGCGGCTGACGGGTCGACCGGCCCGGTCGACCGCCAACGGTCAAATTTTTGACCGTTGAGCCTTCCGGTCGACCACCATGCCAATCCAGAGAGCAAATGCTCTCGGCTGGTCAACCGCTCGGTCGACCGTCCAAGCCTTACGGTTGACGGTCGGTCGACCGCCCCCACCCGAGAGTGGGGTACTTGCAGTCGGTCGACCGCTCGGTCGACCGGCCCAAGTGGCTGGCCAGGTGCACGTTTTGTGCACGTCGGTCGACCGGTCCGGTCGACCGCCAGAGCCTGGCAGGCAATTTTTCGGGACTGGAAATTTGGGTTTTAATTTTAAAATAAAATTTCATAAAACTTCTAAAATTCCACAAAAATAAGTTCCAACATTATATTTGATATACAAACATGTGTGAAAAATTTTAACACATATTTCAAACAATTTGAACCATTTTTGTGTCTTGGAAATTTTGTCGAAAATCAAAACCTGTATTTTCCAAAACTTTGATTTTTCAAATGAAAAATCGTTTTGTCCAAAACTCATCCAAATACAAAAACATGATATTGAAACAACTTGAAGCATGTTGCATATGGATATAATCCAATATACATGAAATAGATATATATCAATGTTTTTGACATAAAGTCCAAAAATAAGTTTTTGTTAAAACACAAAACACCAAACTCATGAAATAGACTATCAAACTAAGTTTGTTTAAATAGTTGAAGCATACATGTATATAGAACAAATCTAATATACATTAAACCATGTAAACTTGTTTTGATATAATATCTATTCATGAAAACCAAGATCGGTTAAACCAAAAACCGAAAACCAAAACATGAAACTTAAAACAAGTGTGTGTTGTGAACTTGAGCATATCACACTATCTAATCTTTAACAAATGGATCTAAAACAAAAATTAAACTATATACCGAGGTCTTCTTGACGAACTCCATCTTCAAGTCGACTTGATCCAAACCATGATCCATCGAGCTTGACTCCAACGAGTGCTGATTGATGCTTGCACCTGCACACAAAATACGGAATTACAGAACTTAAAATAAAGATGTGCAAGTGCTCAATTCTACCGCGATAGCAAGTGGCTATGCGGGTCGTGATCCACAAGGAGGGTTTGCGATAGAAGCGTTCAAGGTTTTTTAATCGAAATCTTTATGAAGAAAAAAAATGAAAGTTCTTCTTTGTTTTAAGAAATGAAAATGAAAAAGAGTTAGGTTAAGTTAGAAAGAAAGCGATAGATGGAGAAGGTGGAGAAAATCAGAAAACGACTATGTACAAATAAATTGGAAAAGAAAGATTTGGAAGATGTGGTGTTGGTGATTTAATCTACAGAAATAAAAGAAAAGAAAGAAAAATAATTACTTACCTTCTTTTTACCAAAAGCTTACCTTGAATCTTTGGCGACGATGTTACCTTGAAGTGGAGGCAATCAACGCATAGCCCATAAGAGTTGAGTATTGTCTCTTCCACATTACATCATCAAGACAACTTCAAGCATGAAATGATACAGAGAGACTCACATCCATCGTCATGAGCTATCGGTGGCACTCGCAAAGGCAAGGCTCTTTCGATGCTTTTAGACTCACTTGGAAGACAATTGTACCAAAAGAAAAGTGAAGTAGAAAAGAAGAAGAAGAAGAAAACTAAAACGAAGTACATACAAAGAGAGAATACAGATTTGATTTCATAACGATAAAAGAAAAGAAAGAAACCTTACACCGGTGTCACTCTCAGCTCAAGCTTCATTCTTGTTCTTCTATGAAAGTCTGATCTCCTCTGAATTACATAAATGAAAGCTAAAAATTACATGAAAAGAAAAACAAAAACCTACACTAAAAAATGAAAAACTAGACTAAATCCTATCTCTGCATGATCCTCCTTTTTGCTCAGCTAAAACCAGTATTTATAGGGAAAAACCTAAAGGAGAAGATCCCAGGAAGATTGGGGGATCTCCTGGTCTGATGTATTTCCCGTATCTTCTTCTGATTTTCTTGTTTTTGTTTCAAAAGTTGACAAAACAGCCTTTGATTGTGCTTGATTCAGGGAGGATTCTTCTCAACCTCCTTACATGCCAAGAATTTGCCCTGATTTCTTCATCTTGATTCAGGGAGGATTCTTCTCAACTTCCTTATATGCCAAGATTTTGCCCTGATTTCTTCATCTTGATTCAGGGAGGATTCTTCTCAACTTCTTTATATGCCAAGATTTTTCCCTGATTTCTTCATTTCAAATTTATTCTGAATTAATCAGAATTTGGTGGGCTTTTGGGCTTGTTTCTCTTCATCTCTCTTAAGGAATGGGCCTGCAAATAAATTAAACATTTAATTAGGACAATGCAGATTTTATTCTATAATAAGTATGGAAATATGATAATAAATGTGCAACATTAGTGACCAATCACACCCCCATACCTATCTTTTGCTCGTCCTCGAGCAAAACAACTAAACTATACTAAGGATTATTAGACCACTTTCGCAGGTCACGCGATTGCACTGAGCATGTGCAACAAGCCGTTAAACCTCTAGGTTCCCCTAGAGGACGAGTTTTGTCTCGTGAGGGTTTTCAGTGGATTACACCCACAAAATCCATAAAGAAAGAGAAACAAAGAGTTAGTATTTTCGAAAAGCATTTTGAAAGAGAAAAATATTTGAAATATAATTGTAAGATTTAAGCAATCTATAAGTTATAGGAAAACTGAATTTTTCATTCCTAAACTTAGTCTCTATTCAAAAATTTGCTATCAATAAAAGTAAGGAGTCAAATTGTACTTCTCATCTGGTCTATTACTTTACCCTAAGTCATATGCACCTTGTGATCGTGAAAATTTTGACTAAGGGTTCATTAACTCTAACTCTTATGCCTTATTTATTTATATATATTTTTTGTGGTATTATTCCTTAGTTCTATTAGGCTTTCTAATCTGCCCATGTAACGAGCCTTTAATCGATGACTCCCAAACCAAACGGTCTTAGGGCACCAGGTGAGAAAACACCAAAGGACTTAAGGACTCGAGCAAACAAGGCCACAAAACTAAGGATTTTATTATTTGAACCCCTTTTAGGCGTGAATACTTTTGCTTTATTAGGCACAAATACCCAGCTTAATCAGAGGATTTATATATATATTTTTTCTCAAACTTATCTAATCATCTTTCGCATAAATACTAAGGCTTGCTTAGGCCAAAGTACCTAGCTAATCAATAATTAGATTCGTTCATCTTTCATAGATACTTTTTTTTCTTCTTTTTTTTTTTTTTTTATATAAGGCATAAGAATCTTTGTTTTTGAACCCTAAGTGTGTAAGTGTATGAAGTGTGCATATTTCATTAAGGTAAAGATCAAGACTAAATTACTTTGACAAATTATCTTCCTAACCCTAAAAATCAAACAAATAATCTTATTTTGACCAAATTTAAAAAATTTTAATTTTGATTTTCCTATTCCTTAAAATTGACTTAATTTCTTACAAAAAATATGTTAAAATATTGTTTCTATTTTCAAAAAGTTTTTAAAAGTAAAGAAAATTTTTTTTAAAAAAAAAAAAAAACCTAAGTTATGTTAGACCCTCCCCCACACCTATCTCATGCATTGTCCTCAATGTATGAATTAATGCATAGATGCATGAAAAAGAAGAAAGGGAAGGAAAATGTTACCTTAAGGCGGTGGTTCCGGTGGTGGTCTGATTGGTCCATGAAATGTGGCCCAATCGACTTTTCGTGGGGTTCGGAGGAACCCACCAGAAATTTCTTTAATATAACCCACTAAAATGATATATGCATGAATGATTTTTATTAAATATTTGACCCCATCTAATTTCCAAATTCCATAATTAATTTCGGAGTCAAATTTGTCACCCGTTTTGT
Organism: Agave tequilana; assembly: GCA_038442645.1. NCBI lineage: Eukaryota > Viridiplantae > Streptophyta > Magnoliopsida > Asparagales > Asparagaceae > Agave > Agave tequilana. The sequence goes on from JAVJIF010033973.1 coordinate 33,887, forward strand.
CCCAAAATGGAGTGTGAAAAGATAGAATGATTGACTTGGACTCAGAAAGTACAGGAACTAATACCGACTCAGGAAGGTGACTTAAGTCAAGTAAAGGTTCAGGAGTCAAGATTGGTTCAAGAAGCGGGTCCAAGTCAAGAAGTTGAAACTCAAGTCCATTTTGTTTTCCAACAATGGAATGTGACTTAATATTGGCGATTCAAGTTCAAGAATGATAGGTGTGGGAATCAAAACTGACTCTAAAATATTACTCAAATCGGGTAACAAAACAGGAGTCAATATTAATTCGGGAATTTTAACTGGATCACAGATTTGAGAATCTAGCTCACATTTCTCATTGAGTTCAATGTCATAAAAATGAGAACTTGTCAATTTGTCAATAGGAATTTCAAAAGTGTATAATTGGTCAAGTTCAATATGATCATCAAAAATGGGTGATTCAATTTCATGATGAATTGGCACAGGATCCAATGTTGACTCGGAAAAAAGATTGAAATCAGGTGAAGACACCGGAGTCATAATTGAATTAGGAAGTAGAATTGAATCACTAAGTTGAGGTTCAGGATCATACTCATTTTCAAGTTCTATTTCAGGAAAGGAATAACTTGCCAAACTGTCAATATCATTTTCAAAATTCAGAGTTTGGGCAAGTTCAAATGATTGTTCTGAAATGGAACCTTGTTTTCCAAAACAACATGACTCTTCGGCTCTAACAGAATGGTTAGCGACATCAGAACTGGTCAAACGGTGAGAACGTAGAGTTTGGACCATCATATCTATGTCACGATTATGAAGCGTTTTGAGCCTGGGTCATGGCTTCAAGCATCTCTTCATAATTGATAGGTTCATTATTTTGATGAAAAGATGAAGTGTTGTCTTGGAATTGGTGGTGAAATTTTGAGTCCATCAGATTTTATGATTTTTGTTTGGACTCACACATACTCATTTCCAAAATTGATGGTTTTCTATTTTGGACTGGTGGAATTGAGTATGAATCTTGGAAATATTGTGGACTAGGTGGATAAGGAGGACAAGTTGGTTGAAAATTAGACTCGGGGGAGGTGAATCCCCACTGACTCTGTGAAGAGTTGAAATTATTCTGGAAATTATGGTTATAAGATTGGGGGCATGGGTTATATTGATTCGGATAAGACCAATCCGGCACACTAGGTTGGTTAAAGTTATGATATGCCAGGTTGGTAATATCCGAAAAAGAGGATGGTGTGTAATATGGATTACTATTAAAATTAGAAAAATTATTGTTATAAGCCATATCACACAATAAAACAAAAACAAAAAACAAACAAATAAGCAAACAAAAAAGAAAAAATTCTAACCTAAGTTAGGGTAGACCTATGACCTAGACGACTCCTAACTGGTTAGACTGTCCACGGGAGGTATAATGTAGACTTTGACCACAAGCTAATCAGCCAGGTCAGGGCAAGATTGGTGGGAGGTTATCTGTCAAAGACATTCCTTAATTAAATAACCACCAATCTTTGGGCTTTCGGCCCTTAATCCCCTTCCTAGACACTGATTTGGCAGGAGTCAAATTCCAACACCTTTCCCCCTTAGGATAATCTCCTAATTGAGTCCGAGATGTCCCTAGGGCCAACGTCTACTCATTTTTAGTTAGGCTTGGGTTAGTGAGTGCTTGGAATCTGATTTTTGGGCCAAGGAAGGGTGATTAAATTCCCACCTTATCTTGTTATGGGGTGGTGCCCTTAAGATCAGTTTGTGCAAGTGTACAAGATATGTAAACAAGATTCACTCAAAGCGATGTAAATCAACCAAGAGATGAGTCCTATTCTAGATGCAATGTGAACGTACCTTGCTCCAGCACTCTTCAACAGTAAAATAAATGAATTGAAAAGACACGTGCCTAAAAATGCAAACGTCTAATCAATTTTTTAACTTTTTCAACAAATGTTTTACTATTGATTTATTAGCAGGCTTATGTGATGGCATATAAGAAATAAAGTTTGCATAAAACTATCATTTTGCAAAGCAAGCAGCCCTGCAAAAAGCCAATTAGTAGTGAACTCTTCCTTGCCGCGCGGAAACGAGGCCAAAGCCGAGCATACGCGGCAATTCAGAGAGTACTTGGTCTCTGTTTTCTGGAACAGAGGCCCAAGACCACTTATATATTACTGCAATCTTTTTTTCTGCTTTTCTTGCCCTATAACCTGCAACAGAGAAGAAAAATTCGTTTTAGTTCAAAAAAATTCAATAAAAACCAGATTTCAATAAAAACCGTTACCCTCCCCGGCAACGGCGCCAAAAATTTGATTAATGCTTGCACCTGCACACAAAATACGGAATTACAGAACTTAAAATAAAGATGTGCAAGTGCTCAATTCTACCGCGATAGCAAGTGGCTATGCGGGTCGTGATCCACAAGGAGGGTTTGCGATAGAAGCGTTCAAGGTTTTTTAATCGAAATCTTTATGAAGAAAAAAAAACGAAAGTTCTTCTTTGTTTTAAGAAATGAAAATGAAAAAGAGTTAGGTTAAGTTAGAAAGAAAGCGATAGATGGAGAAGGTGGAGAAAATCAGAAAATGACTATGTAAAAATAAATTGGAAAAGAAAGATTTGGAAGATGTGGTGTTGGTGATTTAATCTACAGAAATAAAAGAAAAGAAAGAAAAATAATTACTTACCTTCTTTTATCAAAAGCTTACCTTGAATCTTTGGCGACGATGTTGCCTTGAAGTGGAGGCAATCAACGCATAGCCCATAAGAGTTGAGTATTGTCTCTTCCACATTACATCATCAAGACAACTTCAAGCATGAAATGATACAGAGAGACTCACATCCATCGTCATGAGCTATCGGTGGCACTCGCAAAGGCAAGGCTCTTTCGATGCTTTTAGACTCACTTGGAAGACAATTGTACCAAAAGAAGAGTGAAGTAGAAAAGAAGAAGAAGAAAACTAAAACGAAGTACATACAAAGAGAGAATACAGATTTGATTTCATAACGATAAAAGAAAAGAAAGAAACCTTACACCGGTGTCACTCTCAGCTCAAGCTTCATTCTTGTTCTTCTATGAAAGTCTGATCTCCTCTGAATTACATAAATGAAAGCTAAAAATTACATGAAAAGAAAAACAAAAACCTACACTAAAAAATGGAAAACTAGACTAAATCCTATCTCTGCATGGTCCTCCTTTTTGCTCAGCTAAAACCAGTATTTATAGGGAAAAACCTAAAGGAGAAGATCCCAGGAAGATTGGGGGATCTCCTGGTCTGATGTATTTCCCGTATCTTCTTCTGATTTTCTTGTTTTTGTTTCAAAAGTTGACAAAACAGCCTTTGATTGTGCTTGATTCAGGGAGGATTCTTCTCAACCTCCTTATATGCCAAGATTTTTCCCTGATTTCTTCATCTTGATTCAGGGAGGATTCTTCTCAACTTCCTTATATGCCAAGATTTTGCCCTGATTTCTTCATCTTGATTCAGGGAGGATTCTTCTCAACTTCCTTATATGCCAAGATTTTGCCCTGATTTCTTCATTTCAAATTTATTCTGAATTAATCAGAATTTGGTGGGCTTTTGGGCTTGTTTCTCTTCATCTCCTTAAGGAATGGGCCTGCAAATAAATTAAACATTTAATTAGGACAATGCAGATTTTATTCTATAATAAGTATGGAAATATGATAATAAATGTGCAACATTAGTGACCAATCAAGTGCTATATATGATCTTTGACGCTCGGGCTCTTGAATCACCATGTGAAGGGCTTCAAAACTCCTTTGTTGAAGCTAATCACCTACTAATATCTTGGTTAAGTATCTGAAACTAAACATCACAAGATAATTAGTAAACAATAATTACATGAGTTAATCATCATCAAAACTAGAGTGGAAGGCCTCTGGGCCAACAATCTTGACGCACGAGCTCTTGAATCACCGTGTGAAAGCTCCAAAACACCTTTGTTGAAGCTAATCACCTACTAATATCTTGATCAAATATCTGAAACTAAATATCACAAGATTATTAGTAAACTATAACTACATGAGTTAATCATCATCAAAACTAGAGTGGAAGGCCTCTGGGCCAACAATCTCCCCTTTTTGATGATAACAAAACTCATGCAGTTATATATGCATGGATTAAAGTTAAGCTTCATAGAAGCTCCCCCTTAACTCATGCATAGCAATAAACATAAAGATATGTAATGAATGCTCAACATAAATATGCATAAACAAAATAATGCACTTGATACCAATTGACTATGCATAAACAAAACAATGCTCTTGATACCAAAACTATTCATAAACAATACAATGCTCTTGATATCAATTGACATTTATTGACATATATGCCCTAGATACCAATGTAAAACACAAATAAACATGCATCATAAAACACAAATATTTCTCCCCCTTTTTGTCAATCATCAACAAAGGGGCAAACATAAATTCAAAGGCAATCTAACAAAAATTTTCTTTTCCTTGTTGTCAAGCAACAAAAACAAAAAAACAAAAGGGACATAAAAATGTTTCTCCCTTTATGCATAAAACAAACAATAAAGAGGATATATAAGAAAGATGTTAAGCTCCCTCATATAAGCAATACATATCAAAGCCTATTGATACCAATTTATGATACCAATTGAAAATAAATAAAAATATTTTGAAGATACCAAAAGATACCAATGGGAAAATAACTTGTAAACTTTGATACCAATGGAAACTGAAACAATGTATATTTTGATACCAATTGAAATATATATGTACCAATTGAAAGATACATGAATGTGTAAAACATGATACCAATTGTAAATAAAACACACGTTCACGATACCAATGAAGGTAAACAATATTTTTAATATACCAAAACAATAATGTTGATACCAATTGAAATTATCATGTAATGTTGATATCAAATGAAAGTATTTTTATGAAAACATAGATATCAATTTAAAATGAAACATGATATCAATTGAAAAAGAAACCAACTATTTAGTTAAAACAAATCATTTTGCAATAAAGATACCAAATTTAGAAAAAAAATCAATTTTAGATTCTTGATATCAATAATGAAAATGTTAAATTAAAATATTTTTCATTTTATACCATGGGAAACCAATTGAAATGATATTATTTTAATTTTATGTCATAAAGTGTGGGAGTAGGATACCAATTGGAAATAAAATTGATTGAAGGAAACTTTAAATTTATACCAATTGAAAGATTAAAACATAAAGTTTTTTCCCCTTTATGAAATACCAATAAAAATCATGCATAAGCTTGAATAAGATACCAATTTGAAAAATAATAGTCATTAAGGATTAAATCAAGCTTAGTATAAACATAATTTGTGCTTTAAGGATATAAAGATATAATAAGCACAATCCAATCATATATGTATGAAAATGTAAATACCAATCGAAATTGATACCATTTGAAGTTCGATGCATACATATATAGAAAACCAAATATGAGTATACAACAAAAAATATTAATTGAGATACCAATTGAAAATATGATGAAAAGCAAATGTATAACTCATACCTACCACCAATTCATGCACATGTTTAAAAAGATTTTCAATTAGGAGCATACAAGGCATGGTCGCCCAACCAACCGCCCTTAGATGGATAGGGGTTTTAAAAATAGGATTGAAAATAGTTTTAGCATATTTGAAAACTCTACCAAAATGAAGAATACGCAACTAGTTTTATGAAAAACTTATAAACTAGTACGAAATCCTTCAAGTAAGGAATAAAAATAAGAAAATATCCATGAAACATGAAAATCACACACTTATCAACACTCAAAATCAATTAAGCACATATATGCCTCATGAAAACAAATCATGAGAAAACATCAAGCAATGAGTGTAAAAGGTCATGTAATCAACATAAGCATGGAATAAGGCATTTAAGTTCAAATATGAAATTTCTTACTAAAAACATGAAAATCATCAAAATTTAATTTTTCATCAAAAAAAAAAGATACTAATTTCATGGCATATGTATGTTTTTACAAAACTAAAGGTATACATACTTAACCAAACACAATTGAGTCTATAAAGAGATTTTGCATGAAAGGCAAATGACTCAAGGTAATACATGTATATTCAATAGTTTTGACAAAATTAACATATACATGAAGCTAAAACACAATATTATGAAAACATGTCCAAAAATGGGGAATACAATTCAAAATGCATGAATCATCAAAACTAAGCTATACTAGTACATCTAATGGGTACAAATGAGCAATCAAGTACAAACTTATAAAATTCTATTTGTGGCTCACTAGTTGTACAAGTATATATATTCAAGTTTTAATGAAGGTTACATTTAGACAAGTAATCAAAACATGAAGCATAAAACATGACATAAATTAACACAATCATTATGTAAAAGCACATGTCTAAAATCTATGATATACATAATAGCTAAACAAATGTGGGAACACAAAAATATGGGTCCATATGAACATGGGTGTATCTCAAATATTAAACATGTATGTTATAAGGTCTAATGAGCATGATTTTTGACATAATGAGCATTAAAACATGACATGCTAAGAATCAATGAATGTAAGCATGTAAACATAAATGGGAGTTAGAGATGGTTACCAAAACTAATAGGACACATCTCTATATCTCCAAACCATGGTGGTCTTACCACCAAACACCTCTTGAAAGCGATGCATCCAAAAATATCACCATATAGCTCGGAACGCATCCACCTCAAGGCACCATCACTCTCACGTCAAGTGAGAGCCCACACCTACATCAAATAAAATAGGAGTGATCTTTGGTACCCATACTCTCTTGGGTCCAGGGGGTTAGCACCTTTCCTAACCCAAACAAACCTATTTGCTAAATTTGAATCATGTATCCTATTATAACAAAATTTAGCAAGGTGGCCCTTACGTCCACAATGTGTACATGTGTACACATGAGCATACATAGTGTTGTGTGTATGAACGTGGGAAGCATGTGTATGCCGTAGTTTGTGTGCATGCATAGGAGGAACTTGTTTCTTGCGAAATATGGATTCCAAACGTGTGTGGTTCATGGCACATTGGCTCAAAGTGGAGCCCAAACAATCAACACTCTTCTTTAACAAACATATATCATTTTCAATAAGTGAAGAAGAGGTGAAGCATGCAATAGGTGAGCTAGAATGTGAAGCTACACTAGCATGGCAAACATGTGTTGATAAATCAATTTTTAAAGATTTATTTTCATTTAAGCAAACTTCTAATTCTTTTGAAATCAAATCAATTTTGTTTTTCAAAGAATCATTTTCTTTTACAACAAAATCAAGTTTTGAAGATAGAGTTTCATTTTTCTTCAAGACAAATTCACAATCATTTTTGTTTTTAAAATTTCATTTTCTTTTAGGGCAAGGTCAAGTTTGGATTTCAATGAATCACGTTCACTTGAAATCTCATCTTTCTCTTGCAAAATAATCTCAAGTCTAGAAGATAAATTTTCATTTTCTTCTTTTAGTTTAGAGTTATTTTTTTCAAAACTTTATTCTTAGAAATCAATTTTTCAGAACCTATAGCTAGTTCATAATTTGAAGCATGTGCATCCATACATTCATTACATGAAAAACTAGAACTATCATCTAGTTGAGTATCCGAATATACCTCAAGGGAGTCATTCCCTTGGACCATGTAGCACGCTTCGTCGGATTCTTCTCCACTAGATTCCTCCTCCACAATGTTTGGCGTTTGAAGCTTGGGAGAGGTCAAAATGTTCCACACTGCAAAGGCGGAATCACAATGAGAAGCCATATTTAAATATTCTTTACTAAGTGATTTTCTAAGTGCCTCTAGGGCTTGTGTATTTGCCTCTAAATGCTTGCTATTACCGAGATAGGATTTCTTGGTAGCGGCAAGGAAAATATGCAAACCTATGCTTTTAAATGACAACTCATCCTAACATTCCATATATCAATTTTAGAGATATCAAACATGGGAGGGCTATCCATGAGTGCAAACTATATGTGTGCAAAAACAAATGATAGATTAGCTAACCAAGATCTCACTCCTAGGTGGTTAAACCTAATATCAGGAGCGTAGGCTCTGATACCAATTGAAATTACACCTAGAGGGGGGTGAATAGGTGTAAGGCTAATCTAATGACAAATGATGCAGAATTAAAAATTAATTGTAACACACTTAGTGTAACCAACGAGTGTAGCCGAATTCCCGGCGAAGGGCTCTGGACTATCTCCTCTTAATTCCTCTAAATAAGAGTTGAGGTGTTATATGAAGCTCTCTTGGTTGAACACAAGTATGGCACATAATCAAGCCCAAGCAAATAATATATGAATGATGCAATACACAAAGTAAGAGAGAGTTAGAGAAAGTGGATCAAACGCAAACACAAAGATATGTTTCAAGGTTCGAGCACCCAGCTCTACGTCTCCGCCTTCACATAGAAGGATTTTCACTAACTCGTTCACACAGGACTTCCCACACAGGGAACCTCCACTGAGGATTTGGGCAAATACAACTTGGGAGTACACAACTCCTCTCTCAACCAATACAACTTCTCACTAGAGGCAAGGCACAAAGCCAACACAATATCAACCCCATAAATGAGGGATAAGGCACTAAGCCAACACCAACAACAATCACCTCACACTTGAGGGATTCTAACTCAATATCCACCTTTCACTAGAGGGATACAAATACCACTTCCACAATCACCTCTCACTAGAGGGATATCAACACAATCACCTCTTACTAGAGGGATATCACAATGAATGGAAGGTTATAACACTTGGTGGTCTTTCTCAACCACAAACCACTTCTTTCTCACAAAACAATGATCCTATAGATAGGATAGATAGATTAGCTCAAGTGTGAGAAAAACAAAGAGTTTGAAACTCAAAAACACAAAGAAAAACTCTTGGAAAAACTTCTAGAATAGATATAAAATGAAGATAAAAACAATCCCAAAGACTTCTCCTTTTCTTGATTTTTCTAACCCTTTTAAAAACAAATAAAGATCAAACTTTTGGCTCTAAAAACTCTTTTAAAAACTTGTATTAAACACTAAAAGAATAAGAATTTTTGCTCTTGAAAAACTTGTTTAAAACAACCAAGGCAATGGGGTATATATAGCCCCAAACCAAATCTGTCCGTTGGCAGCAGCAAAGGGCAAATTTGCCCTTCCGGTCGACCGGCCGGTCGACCGACCAACGGTCAATTTTCTGACCGTTGTGCCTCCGGTCGACCGCCCGGTCGACCGGGCCTGGATCCAGAGAGCAACGGCTCTCAGGCTGGTCGACCGCCCGGTCGATCGGAGCTGGATACAGAGAGCAGAGCTCTCTGCCGGTCGACCGAGGCCATTTCCAGAGAGCAGAACTCTCTGGCGGTCGACCTCCTGGTCGACCGGCTCACCAGCCTGGCTGCGTGAACGTCCTATGCACGTCAGTCAATCGGACCGGTTGACTGACCTCTGCCTCGGTCGACCGGCAGACAGCCAGTCCAGCCAATTATAGGATTTAAAAACTTGGGTTTTTATCTTTAATTAAATCCCATAAAATCTCATAAATTCCATAAAAATCAATTCTTATTAGATCTTTGAAATACAAATATGTGTGATAAAAATTCAACACATATTTCAAACAATTTGAACCATTTTTGTGTTCTAGAAAATTTGCCTTAAACCAAAATCTGTATTTTCTAAAACTTGAATTTTTGAAATGAAAAATCGTTTTTTCCAAAACTCATGTAAATACAAAAACATGATATTGAAATAACTTTTAAGCATGTTGTATATGGATATAATCCAATATACATGAAAGATATATATCTATGTTTTTGACTTGAAAACCAAGATCGGTTAAACGAAAAACCAAAACATGAAACTTTAAACCAGTGTGTGTATTGTGAACTTGAGCATATCAACACTATCTACCTTTAACACAAGATCTAAACAAACTAAACACAAACCGAAGTCTTCTTGTAGAGCGTCGTCTCTAAGTTGACTCGATCCAAATACGATCCAAATGAGCTTGACTCCAACCGAGTGCTAGATGCGATCTTGACGTTCGAGCTCTTAAATCACCGTGTGAAAGCTCCAAAACACCTTTGTTGAAGCTAATCACCTACTAATATCTTGATCAACTATCTGAAACTAAATATCACACGATTATTAGTAAACTATAACTACATGAGTTAATCATTATCAAAACTAGAGTGGAAGGCCTCTGAGCCAACAGTAGGAGATTCGGATTTGTATCCGTTATGGACTCGATATACTGGGATTTGAAGACCGACCCTCGAGATGATTCAGAGATTCGTACCAGTTCATGCAGTGAAGACTAGATGGTGATTCAGATTCAAACCGCGTTATTTCATGTCAGTATTTTCTCTTGTATCATTTTCTTATTTATCGTTGTTAGTATTATTTATATGTCATCTGTATCATTTTATTTGACCGTCTGATATATTTGACCAGTATGATTACCCTACCATTTCATCTGACATCAGTGACTATATAGCTTATGTATTTAGTTGACATGAGCATTTATTATTATCATTTCATGTATTAATAATTCATCTTTGTTGGTTTAGGCCTAGTATTGATATACCATAGACCGGACTTATTCTTATAATTGACCTAGTTGTGATAAATCTTATAATATAAATATATTGATCTTGAGGTTGATTGGTTTGTGATTAAGGTTAGAGATTCATATTTTATGTGAAGTGTTTGTTGGACAAATTGTTTGGTGATTATTCCAACTAGAACTCCTGTAGATATTGAGGAAGAGTTAGTATGATATTGTTTTATCGATAGACTGATTTACTGATACTTGAATTGGTATTGACTTAGCTAGAGTTGGAGTTGACTTGAATTTTTTTTTCACATTGAATTTGATCAGTGGACATTATTGTGGTGGACTTGACCTTGAGTTGAGGAGTAGGCGTAGATTGGGTTGACCTGACCTGGTGCATGTATAGACATAATTGATTAGTAACTTGGATTTTCTGGATATTATGATTGAGCTTAATAAAAGTGAGAATATATGATGATCTTAATCAGATTGGATAGTGATGATTGGTTAGAAATAGATGATTATGTATTTTATATGTTGGGACCTAGATATATCAGTGACTTAAAGGATGAATATACTGATAATGTAGAGGAAGGATATACTGCTGAGTTGATTGACATAAGCTTGATGTTTGTTTCAGAGGTTTTTGATTAGTGTTCTGATGAATTGATATAGTTAGATTATAGTTATGAGTATTTTCAGTTTACTCCTGATTATATTGTTTGAGTATTGATGACCTGATGGGGAGATTCTGTCTCCTCATTTTAAATAGCCGCAAGTGCACGGTCGTTCGATGTAGCACTTGAGGGTCGATCCACAGGGACAAGTGGTTCTTATGGTTTCAACACCTCTACACGAATTGATCAAAGGTTTTGTGGGAGTTTGTTCTGAACTATGTGTTATTTAGAAAAGTCGAGCACCTAGGGTCGAATCCCCTAAACAAGCATCAAATGGTCAATCTCGGTCTCCACACGAGTATGTTGTTATTCACCAAATCTCTACTTCTATTAGGAAAAGTAAGTCTGAACACTAGATCTAAGTACAGGATATTGTCTACATCACATGGTCCATCAAAGGTAAATAAAATGACTAAATAAATTAAAAGAAGAAAAGCAGTAAAACTCTAAGCATTGACCATTGACTATTGATACATACCCTGTCAAATAACTAGTAACTCTAGAAATAATCTCCTAAAAGTTGTTAGTCAATTGGTGTGTGCAACAACCCTAGGTAGGAGATCTACTTATGATCACATGAATTTAGGTTAGGTTCATCTCCCCTAAATGCAAGAGGGGTCTACCTATGCATGATACAACTAACAATGATACAATCTCATAAATTAATCATACTTAAATAATTAAAATAATTAATACAACTAAATCAGTTTAAAACTATTTAAATTTAACTAAATAATTAATTGCAAACACTAATTAATTAAACTAATCAAACTAAACTAATAATAAAATAAAAACGTACCTTTGATCTGTAAAAGCATGCCGCCTCCATGATGAAAAGCAAAAAAAAAAAGGGGAAAGGGGGGAATATTTTCTAATAAAATAATGTGCCAAAACTCTCAAATTCAAAAAGGCTAAAGTTAACAAAAACCTAGATTTTATTAAAGTTAGCTAAAAAAATTAATACAAAAGGAAAAAAAAAAACAAAAAAAAAACCTAGCTGACGGCCTCCCCACAGCAGCCCTGTTTTTTTTACCTTATATAATAAGGATATTTTACAACAAACAGCCCCTCAACAATTACATATTACAAATTAATTCAGTTTTGACTCAGGTTGATTTTATAAATGGCCAATATGGGCATTCAAATAGAGGAATCAGCAACAAACTATCAACATTAAAGTTGTAGATTTTCGAATTCTCTTTCCGTAGACACCTGGATGACCATTTTTGAGATCCTGTAGCCAAAGTTATAGCCAAAATACCGCAACATGCTCGAAAAGCAACCCTTAATCTTTTACAAATTGCGTGATTTTATTGCTGAAAGTAATCGATTCCTCTTCTCTTTACTTTATCTGTTCCCTGCAAATTTCAATCAAATTTACCCGAGTAGCATTATTTATATACAAATAATAGATATTTAGGAGCATAAAAATGTTGAAAAAATCGTGCTGATCAAATATCCCCACACTTATATTTTGCTAGTCCTCGAGCAAAAATAATGAAAAGAAAAAGAAAAAACTAAACTATCATAACTCACTTTTCGTAGGAATCACGGTTGCACTTAGCATGTGCAACAAGCCGTTAAACCTCTACGTTACCCCTAGAGGACGAGTTTTGTCTCGTGAGGGTTTTCAGTGGATTACACCCACAAAATCCAAGAAAGTTAGAGATTAAGAAATAAATAAAAGTAAAATAAGGATAACCGAAAATCAAGAAAAGAAAAACAAATCAATTTTTTTTTTGGCTAACTAGCTAGCAAGATCATCAATTTCCATGAGTTTCATTTTCAAGTAAAACCTCAATTCAAGGAATCATATCAGCTATAAAATAAAGTCAAATCCAAAACTTTACACACACCTGTCCTAAGTTTCAGATCCTATGTACCGTGCTCGTGATGTAGTTCTTAAGCTTGGGAATATTTAATTACAACTTTCATACTTTTTTTTTTGTGATAGCAAAAAAAAAATTTTTTTTATATCTTTCACGTAGATACCGAGGCTTCCTGAGGCCAAGGCATCTAGCTAATTGACAATCAAAATTATTATATTTTTATAGTGTCTTGTCCTATTAGGCTTTCTCAGCTACCCATATAGCGAGCTTTGGGTCAATGCTCCCAAACCAGATGGTCTTAGGGCAATAAGTGTAAAAACACTCCTACGGACTTAATCACTCAAGCAACTGAGGCCACAAGACAAGACTTATTAATATTTATTTTACTATATAATAAATCTTTTTTTTTATGTTGTAATCAATATCCCAAGCCTATAAACTAATAGTGTAAGTGCTGTTGGGTACATAATCACTTAGAGTAAGTTTAGATGGTATGTCCGTTTTAGATTCTAATCTTTATTTTAAGACTTTATGACTCTTTCATTTCGATCTTACGTTTAAAATCCACTCATGGATACTAAATCACTCACATGCTAGCTAATCATTTGCAGAAAATTTTCAATTTTTTTTCAATTTTTTTAAGACTCCTAAAAGAAAATAATGATAAAGAAAGAAAAAATAAAACTCTAAAGGCAAAACAAAATTAAAAAAATCCTAAAAGAAAAAAATGTGAATCTCCCCCCACACCTAAACTGTGTCATGTCCTCATGCACATAAATGAATACAGAGATAAAAATAATGTAGCATGTAATTTACACATCCACACACATGCACACAATCATGATGATCATGCAATCCAAGCATACACAAGATATAGAAATATAACCAATATGCTAGAATTAGAAATCCTCACAGTGCATTAGAAAACCAAGCTGTCGAAGCAACAAAAATTCTCCATGTGTGTGGTGGAATACCTCCTTACTTATCCTGTATCACTTGTAATAAACTCAACACATAGGTTAGAGAAAGAGAAATAAAAGACTCACTAAAACTGACTCAACTAACTAAAAGAGAAATGAAAAGACTCAACAACTAAAAAGGAAAAAAGAAAAAAAACAATAAAACAAATATTTACATATGTACAATTTCACAACTCGCCCACACCTAAATCTTTCTAGGTCTATTCCCACGAGCTCGCTTCCCATCATTCCAATGGGTTCTCTTCAATGGACAAAGTGGAGAGGTTAATCTTTTTGTCATTTTTAATTTCAT